>CM047814.1:40242847-40245347 GCA_026214975.1 Gentiana macrophylla
AGTACAGCGTGGATTTGCCTCCCGAACTCTCCTGCCTTAGGAAATGGCGGCCTACGACCCGACTTCAACTTCCGATTGCTGCCCCATTTGTGAAACTTGTTGGGAAGCGAGAATAGTGGCGAGTCCGCGACCTCAGAGAGATTTGTCCAGAATGAGCGTCCCCCAGAATGGAATAAAATTGCCCCAATAAAGTCAACGTCGGCTCGATCTTCAGATCCGACACATAACGATGAAGGCCATCAATCTGGATGATAGCCCCGACGGCAAAATCGGAGTGGAAGCGCCCATCTCCTGTGAGATCTTCACAAAGAAAGGATCGAAGGAGGCCTCGGACCCGCATAAATGATGGAAATGGAGGATAAGGTGTCCTCGGATCGGACGCGCATATATAATCCTTATGGTCCCGGGTTTAAATTTATCGGACTCCTTCCCATAATCGAAAAAGAAAACCGATACGCGCCGGGTGTCGATTCGAATATGCGATTAATGGTCTTGTTGAGATCGCTATTCTTGCACAGCCGGGTCCATTTCTTGTCAACGCCCTTCTCAACGCCGCCTAAGCGCAAACTCTCGCATAGCCAGGATTATTAGGATCGAGAACTCTTCGGCCGGAATCACGGCCGCGGCTTCACCAACGGTCATGGTGGGGCTCGCGAGCTTTTCTTTTTTCTTCGCTTTTCGCAGCATCCGGACATCCTTCCGGGCAATTCGCATTTTCGCCCTCGCTGGACCCCATTAGCTCGTGAACCGCGGCGTCTCGAACATAAGCCTCGCCATGATCGGGAGCGCCGCTAGTGCTCGGAGCCGCAGCTTTGTTCTTCGATCGGAAAGCGATTTCTTCACCACGAGTCGTTGGAGATTTTGGGCCCGCTCCTTCTCCTTAAGACTCACTCTGCTTGGCGCATTTCGGGCGAGATGAAGGCCTCCAACTCAAAAGGGTCCACATCCATATGTGCGACCTCATCAATGCAGTAATCTCGCCCATATCTCAAGGCGACCACTTTCCACCTCAACCTCGCTCCAACAGATCGCCGATCGAGGCAAATGGATAATACGGGGTCATCTTCAACATAATCGTAAACCTCCTTTCCGTAGAGTCGCCGCTGAATTGTCATTCCCGACATCCTCCGCAAAAACAAGGGAGGAAAAAGGTGGAGCTTCGGACTGGTATAATAATAAATTAACCGAAGGTGATCGCACTCCACTTCAATACCGCCTCCGCTTTTACAAGAGATCGCAAATAAAATCACAGAGGATAGCAGGGAGCTGGTGAAACCCCAATTTTCCCAGAAAATCATAAATCTCTCCCCAGAAAAATCCCCGTTTTAATCAAAAACAAGGCGATCTTGCATCTCCGTAGCAAAAGAATGGCGAAATTGGTATATATGGAAGAACAAGGTGGATGGATGAGTAAACAAGTTAACAAGAAGGATTTCTTACCTGATTCTTTGAGAAAAATTGGAAAACCGCTTGAAAATCGGGAAATACTCAAAGAGGTGGCCGGAATCTCAAAAAAAGAGCCGCTGAAATCTAGAACCACCGCAGAACGCTGTTGAACCTTCAAAGCTCGCCCAAAAACTCGAGAATTTAAAAGCAAAACAACGGAGAAAATAAGAAACACTAAAAGTGTGAAGGGTGAGAAGCGAAGGCTTTATATAGGCAAGGGGCCACGATCGAACGGGTTGGGAACGCTTCATCCAACGGTTCGGATTAGACGGCAATGGTTGTCGCTTTTGAAATACTGAAAAAGCGCCCCATCAATACCCACGCACAACTACCTGCATAGATTCTTCGGAACGCGGCCGCATCACTCCGCGAAGAAAGACTGGAGGGTGGCGACGCCACCGCGATTGATGGCCTCGCCCGCCAAAAAATAGACCCGGTTGCTTCGAGGCCGCTTGTTTTAAAAGCACGGTCCTTAGTGAACAAATCGCATCAGACGACAAGGTCGCAAAAAACAGCCCAGAGTTGCTTCAAGGTCGCTTGCTTTGAAAGCACGGCCCTTAGTGAACAAGTCGCGATCGACGACAAGGTCGCAAAATAGACCCGGAGTTGCTTGAAGGTCGCTTGCTTTGAAAGCACGGCCTTAGCGAACAAGTCGCATCGCACGACAAGGTCGCAAAATAGACCAGAGTTGCTTTGAGGTCGCATGTTTTGAAAGCACGCTCTTAGCGAACAAGTCGCATCGCATTTACAAGGTCGCAAAATAGATCCGTGAGTTGCTTTGAGGTCGCATGTTTTGAAAGCACGGCTCTTAGCGAACAAGTCGCATCGCATTTACAAGCGTCGCAAAAATAGACCTGTGAGTTGCTTTGAGGTCGCATGTTTTGAAAGACGGCTCTTAGCTTAACAAGTCGCATCGCATTTACAAGGTCGCAAAAAATAGATCCAGAGTTGCTTTGAGATCGCATGTTTTGAAAACACGGCTCTTAGCTTAACAAGTCGCGCCGCACGACAAGGTCGCAAAATAGACCCTTGAGTTGCTTTGAGGTCGCATGTT